>OY390741.1:1647831-1690331 GCA_959613385.1 Geotrupes spiniger
CACACACACACACACACACACACACACACACACACACACACACACACACACACACACACACACACACACACACACACACACACACACACACATCACACACACACACACACACACACACACACACACACACACACACACAGACACACACACACACACACACACACACACACACACACACACACACACACACACACACACACACACACACACACACACACAGACACACAGACGTCATTCCCAAAATAGTCAGAAACGATTCAGGGGACCTCAAAACGCGTATATCCGTTGAAATCTCGAGGTCGAAATTTTTCATGATTCCTATACTTACTTATACATAAAGTATAAGTAAGTAAAAATCCGCGGTGGTCCGCACGAAACTTATACTTAGTTATACTACGTTTTTCGAAAAAACTTTCATTTGAAAAGTTTTTTCGAAAAACGTAGTATAACTAAGTATAAGTAAGTTTCGTGCGGACCACCGCGGATTTTATAGTATTGCGATCGGGCGGCTAGGCTTCGCCAAACAGCGGCCGGGCGGGACGGCGAAGCGACGGTGGCGCGACGTGGATGTCAAACTGCGGACGTGACGATAACGTTACCATTGCGCCGTCCGATACGCCGCACTCGGCGTGATTCCTCGACAAGATGTCCAGTGATAAAAGGATATGTGTGTCTGCGCGGTATAGCGCTCAAACTATTGACGCTTAATTTATGAGACTAGATGCGAATATAGAAAGGAAGAAAATGTCATATTTGGAAATCAATATGTAAACCAGAAATAATATTTTACTCTTATCAGATTTTCAATATTTTGAAAACGGTATGACATATCGAAAAAATTGTTCCTATAAAATTTAAACATATTGCAATTTTAAATAACTGAGTATAACTGAGTATAAGTAAGTTTCGTGCGGACCACCGCGGATTTTATAATATTGCGATCGGGCGGCCAAACATACGTGTGGCGGTGCGTGTTCCAACGCCTAACTATTGAAGGTCACACTAGCGTAGAAAAAAACGCAATATCTCAAACTGATGGTTTAATCAAATCAACGTTATATATATCTCGAAAACGGTTCGCGTTATATCAAACATTATTCGTATAAACGTTATATACTGGAATTAAAAAAAATCATTTGTTTGAAAAATTCTTTCAGAAATAAAGTATAAGTAAGTTTCATGCGGACCACCGCGGATTTTTTCTATTGACATCGCGCGCCGATAACAGCATAAAAGTGTCTGTGCGCGCTCTAGCGTCCATACGATTATAGCTAGAGCTCTGAAACTTTAAATTTAACATTTGTACGTAGCAAGCAGGAAAACGTCCTATTTTTAACGCAATAGCCTAACCGGAAGTGATCGTTTACTCTTATCACCATTTTCATTATCTCGAAAACGGAACGAGCTATCAAAAAAATGTTCGTATAAAAGTTAAAGAGATTGAAATTATAACCAACTTTCATTTGAAAAGTTTTTTCGAAAAACGTAGTATAACTAAGTATAAGTAAGTTTCGTGCGGACCACCGCGGATTTTTACTTACTTATACTTTATGTATAAGTATAGGAATCATGAAAAATTTCGACCTCGAGATTTTAACGGATATACGCGTTTTGAGGTCCCCTGAATCGTTTCTGACTATTTTCGGAATGACGTCTGTGTGTCTGTGTGTGTGTGTGTGTGTGTGTGTCTGTGTGTCTGTGCGCGCTCTAGCGTCCAAACGATTATAGCTAGAGCTCTGAAACTTTAAACTTAACATTCGTATGTAGCAAGGAGGAAAACGTCCTATTTTGGACGCAATCTCTCAACCGGAAGTGATGGTTTACTCTTATCACTTTTTTCCATATCTCGAAAACGGTTCACGTTACGGAAAAAATATTCGGACATAAATTATAGATATTGATATTTTAAATAACTTTCATTTGAAAAGTTTTTTCGAAAAATGTAGTATAGCTAAGTATAAGTAAGTTTCGTGCGGACCACCGCGGATTTTATAATATTGGGATCGCGCGCCGCTAACAGCATAAAAGTGTCTGTGCGCGCTCTAGCGTCCATACGATTATAGCTAGAGCTCTGAAATTTTAAATTTAACATTTGTATGTAGCAAGGAGGAAAACGTCCTATTTTGAACGCAATCTCTCAACCGGAAGTGATGGTTTACTCTTATTACCTTTTTCCATATCTCGAAAACGGTACACGTTACGGAAAAAAATATTCCTACATAAATTATAGATATTGATATTTTAAACAACTTTCACTTGAAAAGTTTTTTCGAAAAACGTAGTATAACTAAGTATAAGTAAGTTTCGTGCGGAACACCGCGGATTTTTACTTACTTATACTTTATGTATAAGTAAGTATAGGAATTATGAAAAATTTCGACCTCGAGATTTTAACGGATATACGCGTTTTGAGGTCCCCTGAATCGTTTCTGACTATTTTCGGAATGACGTCTGTGTGTCTGTGTGTGTGTGTGTGTGTGTGTGTGTGTGTGTGTGTGTGTGTGTGTGTGTGTGTGTGTGTGTGTGTGTGTGTGTGTGTGTGTGTGTGTGTGTGTGTGTGTGTGTCTGTGCGCGCTCTAGCGTCCAAACGATTATAGCTAGAGCTCTGAAACTTTAAACTTAACATTTGTATGTAGCAAGGAGGAAAACGTAGTATAACGGAGTATAAGTAAGTTTCGTGCGGACCACCGCGGATTTTTTCTATTGACATCGCGCGCCGCTAACAGCATAAAAGTGTCTGTGCGCTCTCTAGCGTCCAAACGATTATAGCTAGAACTCTGAAACTTTAAACTTAACATTTGTATGTAGCAAGGAGGAAAACGTCCTATTTTGAACGCAATCTCTCAACCGGAAGTGATGGTTTACTCTTATCACCAATTTCATTATCTCGAAAACGGTACGAGCTATCAAAAAAATGTTCGTATATAAGTTAAAGAGATTGAAATTATAAACAACTTTCATTTGAAAAGTTTTTTCGAAAACCGTAGTGTAACTAAGTATAAGTAAGTTTCGTGCGGACCACCGCAGTGATAAAAGGATGTGTGTGTCTGCGCGGTATAGCTCAAACTATTGACGCTTAATTTATGAGACTAGATGCGAATATAGAAAGGAAGAAAATGTCATATTTGGAAAGTAATATGTAAACCAGAAATAATATTTTAGTCTTATCAGATTTTCAATATTTTGAAAACGGTATGACATATCGAAAAAATTGTTCCTATAAAATTTAAACATATTGCAATTTTAAATAACTTCAGAAATCAACGTTATATATATCTCGAAAACGGTTCGCGTTATATCAAAAATTATTCGTATAAACGTTATATACTCGAATTTAAAAAAATCATTTGTTTGAAAAATTCGTTCAGAAATAAAGTATAAGTAAGTTTCGTGCGGACCACCGCGGATTTTTTCTATTGACATCGCGCGCCGCTAACAGCATAAAAGTGTCTGTGCGCGCTCTAGCGTCCATACGATTATAGCTAGAGCTCTGAAACTTTAAATTTAACATTTGTATATAGCAAGGAGGAAAACGTCCTATTTTGAACGCAATAGCTCAACCGGAAGTGATCGTTTACTCTTATCACCATTTTCATTATCTCGAAAACGGTACGAGCTAAAAAATGTTCGTATATAAGTTAAAGAGATTGAAATTATAAACAACTTTCATTTGAAAGGTTTTTTCGAAAACCGTAGTATAACTAAGTATAAGTAAGTTTCGTGCGGACCACCGCGGATTTTTACTTACTTATACTTTATGTATAAGTAAGTATAGGAATCATGAAAAATTTCGACCTCGAGATTTTAACGGATATACGCGTTTTGAGGTCCCCTGAATCGTTTCTGACTATTTTCGGAATGACGTCTGTGTGTCTGTGTGTCTGTGTGTGTGTGTGTTTGTGCGCGCTCTAGCGTCCAAACGATTATAACTAGAGCTCTGAAACTTTAAATTTAACATTTGTATGTAGCAAGGAGGGAAACGTCCTATTTTGAACGCAATCACTCAACCGGAAGTGATGGTTTACTCTTATCGCCTTTTTCCATATCTCGAAAACGGTACACGTTACGGAAAAAAATATTCTTACATAAATTATAGATATTGATATTTTAAACAACTTTCACTTGAAAAGTTTTTTCGAAAAACGTAGTATAACTAAGTATAAGTAAGTTTCGTGCGGACCACCGCGGATTTTTTCTATTGACATCGCGCGCCGATAACAGCATAAAAGTGTCTGTGCGCGCTCTAGCGTCCATACGATTATAGCTAGAGCTCTGAAACTTTAAATTTAACATTTGTACGTAGCAAGCAGGAAAACGTCCTATTTTTAACGCAATAGCTCAACCGGAAGTGATCGTTTACTCTTATCACCATTTTCATTATCTCGAAAACGGAACGAGCTATCAAAAAAATGTTCGTATAAAAGTTAAAGAGATTGAAATTATAACCAACTTTCATTTGAAAAGTTTTTTCGAAAAACGTAGTATAACTAAGTATAAGTAAGTTTCGTGCGCACCACCGCGGATTTTTACTTACTTATACTTTATGTATAAGTAAGTATAGGAATCATGAAAAATTTCGACCTCGAGATTTTAACGGATATACGCGTTTTGAGGTCCCCTGAATCGTTTCTGACTATTTTCGGAATGACGTCTGTGCGTGTGTGTGTGTGTGTGTGTGTGTGTGTGTGTGTGTGTGTGTGTGTGTCTGTGCGCGCTCTAGCGTCCAAACGATTATAGCTAGAGCTCTGAAACTTTAAACTTAACATTTGTATGTAGCAAGGAGGAAAACGTCCCATTTTGAACGCAATCTCTCAACCGGAAGTGATGGTTTACTCTTATCACCTTTTTCCATATCTCGAAAACGGTACACGTTACGGCAAAAAATATTCTTACATAAATTATAGATATTGATATTTTAAACAACTTTCACTTGAAAAGTTTTTTCGAAAAACGTAGTATAACTAAGTATAAGTAAGTTTCGTGCGGACCACCGCGGATTTTTACTTACTTATACTTTATGTATAAGTAAGTATAGGAATCATGAAAAATTTCGACCTCGAGATTTTAACGGATATACGCGTTTTGAGGTCCCCTGAATCGTGTCTGACTATTTTCGGAATGACGTCTGTGTGTGTGTGTGTCTGTGTGTCTGTGCGCGCTCTAGCGTCCAAACGATTATAGCTAGAGCTCTGAAACTTTAAACTTAACATTTGTATGTAGCAAGGAGGAAAACGTCCTATTTTGAACGCAATCACTCAACCGGAAGTGATGGTTTACTCTTATCACCTTTTTCCATATCTCGAAAACGGTACACGTTACGGATAAAAATATTCTTACATAAATTATAGATATTGATATTTCAAACAACTTTTACTTGAAAAGTTTTTTTCGAAAAACGTAGTATAACCAAGTATAAGTAAGTTTCGTGCGGACCACCGCGGATTTTATAATATTGGGATCGCGCGCCGCTAACAGCATAAAAGTGTCTGTGCGCGCTCTAGCGTCCATACGATTATAGCTAGAGCTCTGAAACTTTAAATTTAACATTTGTATGTAGCAAGGAGGAAAACGTCCTATTTTGAACGCAATCTCTCGACCGGAAGTGATGGTTTACTCTTATCACCTTTTCCATATCTCGAAAACAGTACACGTTACGGAAAAAAATATTCTTACATAAATTATAGATATTGATATTTTAAACAACTTTCATTTGAAAAGTTTTTTCGAAAAACGTAGTATAACTAAGTATAAGTAAGTTTCGTGCGGACCACCGCGGATTTTTTCTATTGACATCGCGCGCCGATAACAGCATAAAAGTGTCTGTGCGCGCTCTAGCGTCCATACGATTATAGCTAGAGCTCTGAAATTTTAAATTTAACATTTGTATGTAGCAAGGAGGAAAACGTCCTATTTTGAACGCAATCTCTCAACTGGAAGTGATGGTTTACTCTTATTACCTTTTTCCATATCTCGAAAACGGTACACGTTACGGAAAAAAATATTCCTACATAAATTATAGATATTGATATTTTAAACAACTTTCACTTGAAAAGTTTTTTCGAAAAACGTAGTATAACTAAGTATAAGTAAGTTTCGTGCGGACCACCGCGGATTTTTACTTACTTATACTTTATGTATAAGTAAGTATAGGAATCATGAAAAATTTCGACCTCGAGATTTTAACGGATATACGCGTTTTGAGGTCCCCTGAATCGTTTCTGACTATTTTCGGAATGACGTCTGTGTGTGTCTGTGTGTGTCTGTGTGTGTGTGTGTGTCTGTGTGTGTGTGTGTGTGTGTGTGTGTGTGTGTGTGTGTGTGTGTGTGTGTGTGTGTGTGTGTGTGTGTGTGTCTGTGCGCGCTCTAGCGTCCAAACGACTATAGCTAGAGCTCTGAAACTTTAAACTTAACATTTGTATGTAGCAAGGAGGAAAACGTCCCATTTTGAACGCAATCTCTCAACCGGAAGTGATGGTTTACTCTTATCACCTTTTTCCATATCTCGAAAACGGTACACGTTACGGCAAAAAATATTCTTACATAAATTATAGATATTGATATTTTAAACAACTTTCACTTGAAAAGTTTTTTCGAAAAACGTAGTATAACTAAGTATAAGTAAGTTTCGTGCGGACCACCGCGGATTTTTACTTACTTATACTTTATGTATAAGTAAGTATAGGAATCATGAAAAATTTCGACCTCGAGATTTTAACGGATATACGCGTTTTGAGGTCCCCTGAATCGTGTCTGACTATTTTCGGAATGACGTCTGTGTGTCTGTGTGTGTGTGTGTCTGTGTGTCTGTGCGCGCTCTAGCGTCCAAACGATTATAGCTAGAGCTCTGAAACTTTAAACTTAACATTTGTATGTAGCAAGGAGGAAAACGTCCTATTTTGAACGCAATCACTCAACCGGAAGTGATGGTTTACTCTTATCACCTTTTTCCATATCTCGAAAACGGTACACGTTACGGATAAAAATATTCTTACATAAATTATAGATATTGATATTTCAAACAACTTTTACTTGAAAAGTTTTTTTCGAAAAACGTAGTATAACCAAGTATAAGTAAGTTTCGTGTGGACCACCGCGGATTTTATAATATTGGGATCGCGCGCCGCTAACAGCATAAAAGTGTCTGTGCGCGCTCTAGCGTCCATACGATTATAGCTAGAGCTCTGAAACTTTAAATTTAACATTTGTATGTAGCAAGGAGGAAAACGTCCTATTTTGAACGCAATCTCTCGACCGGAAGTGATGGTTTACTCTTATCACCTTTTCCATATCTCGAAAACAGTACACGTTACGGAAAAAAATATTCTTACATAAATTATAGATATTGATATTTTAAACAACTTTCATTTGAAAAGTTTTTTCGAAAAACGTAGTATAACTAAGTATAAGTAAGTTTCGTGCGGACCACCGCGGATTTTTTCTATTGACATCGCGCGCCGATAACAGCATAAAAGTGTCTGTGCGCGCTCTAGCGTCCATACGATTATAGCTAGAGCTCTGAAATTTTAAATTTAACATTTGTATGTAGCAAGGAGGAAAACGTCCTATTTTGAACGCAATCTCTCAACTGGAAGTGATGGTTTACTCTTATTACTTTTTTCCATATCTCGAAAACGGTACACGTTACGGAAAAAAATATTCCTACATAAATTATAGATATTGATATTTTAAACAACTTTCACTTGAAAAGTTTTTTCGAAAAACGTAGTATAACTAAGTATAAGTAAGTTTCGTGCGGACCACCGCGGATTTTTACTTACTTATACTTTATGTATAAGTATAGGAATCATGAAAAATTTCGACCTCGAGATTTTAACGGATATACGCGTTTTGAGGTCCCCTGAATCGTTTCTGACTATTTTCGGAATGACGTCTGTGTGTGTGTGTGTGTGTGTGTGTGTGTGTGTGTGTGTGTGTGTGTGTGTCTGTGTGTGTGTGTGTCTGTGCGCGCTCTAGCGTCCAAACGATTGTAGCTAGAGCTCTGAAGCTTTAAACTTAACATTTGTATGTAGCAAGGAGGAAAACGTCCTATTTTGGACGCAATCTCTCAACCGGAAGTGATGGTTTACTCTTATCACTTTTTTCCATATCTCGAAAACGGTTCACGTTACGGAAAAAAATATTCTTACATAAATTATAGATATTGATATTTTAAACAACTTTCATTTGAAAAGTTTTTTCGAAAAATGTAGTATAACTAAGTATAAGTAAGTTTCGTGCGGACGACCGCGGATTTTTACTTACTTATACTTTATGTATAAGTAAGTATAGGAATCATGAAAAATTTCGAACTCGAGATTTCAACGGATATACGCGTTTTGAGGTCCCCTGAATCGTTTCTGACTATTTTGGGAATGACGTCTGTGTGTCTCTGTGTGTGTGTGTGTGTGTGTGTGTGTGTGTGTGTCTGTGTGTCTGTGCGCGCTCTAGCGTCCAAACGATTATAGCTAGAGCTCTGAAACTTTAAACTTAACATTTGTATGTAGCAAGGAGGAAAACGTCCTATTTTGAACGCAATCTCTCAACCGGAAGTGATGGTTTACTCTTATCACCTTTTCCAAATCTCGAAAACGGTACACGTTACGGAAAAAAATATTCTTACATAAATTATAGATATTGATATTTTAAACAACTTTCACTTGAAAAGTTTTTTCGAAAAACGTAGTATAACGGAGTATAAGTAAGTTTCGTGCGGACCACCGCGGATTTTTACTTACTTATACTTTATGTATAAGTAAGTATAGGAATCATGAAAAAAATCGACCTCGAGATTTTAACGGATATACGCGTTTTGAGGTCCACTGAATCGTTTCTGACTATTTTCGGAATGACGTCTGTGTGTCTGTGTGTGTGTGTGTGTGTCTGTGTCTGTGTGTGTGTCTGTGTGTGTGTGTGTGTGTCTGTGCGCGCTCTAGCGTCCAAACGATTGTAGCTAGAGCTCTGAAACTTTAAACTTAACATTTGTATGTAGCAAGGAGGAAAACGTCCTATTTTGAACGCAATCTCTCAACTGGAAGTGATGGTTTACTCTTATTACCTTTTTCCATATCTCGAAAACGGTACACGTTACGGAAAAAAATATTCCTACATAAATTATAGATATTGATATTTTAAACAACTTTCACTTGAAAAGTTTTTTCGAAAAACGTAGTATAACTAAGTATAAGTAAGTTTCGTGCGGAACACCGCGGATTTTTACTTACTTATACTTTATGTATAAGTATAGGAATCATGAAAAATTTCGACCTCGAGATTTTAACGGATATACGCGTTTTGAGGTCCCCTGAATCGTTTCTGACTATTTTCGGAATGACGTCTGTGTGTCTGTGTGTGTGTCTGTGTGTGTGTGCGTGTGTGTGTCTGTCTGTGTGTGTGTGTGTGTGTGTGTGTGTGTGTGTGTGTGTGTGTGTGTGTGTGTGTGTGTGTCTGTGTGTGTGTGTGTGTGTGTGTGTGTGTGTGTGTCTGTGCGCGCTCTAGCGTCCAAACGATTGTAGCTAGAGCTCTGAAACTTTAAACTTAACATTTGTATGTAGCAAGGAGGAAAACGTCCTATTTAGGACGCAATCTCTCAACCGGAAGTGATGGTTTACTCTTATCACCATTTTCATTATCTCGAAAACGGAACGAGCTATCAAAAAAATGTTCGTATAAAAGTTAAAGAGATTGAAATTATAACCAACTTTCATTTGAAAAGTTTTTTCGAAAAACGTAGTATAACTAAGTATAAGTAAGTTTCGTGCGGACCACCGCGGATTTTTACTTACTTATACTTTATGTATAAGTAAGTATAGGAATCATGAAAAATTTCGACCTCGAGATTTTAACGGATATACGCGTTTTGAGCTCCCCTGAATCGTTTCTGACTATTTTCGGAATGACGTCTGTGTGTCTGTCTCTCTCTCTGTGTGTGTGTGTGTGTGTGTGTGTGTGTGTGTGTGTGTGTGTCTGTGTGTCTGTGCGCGCTCTAGCGTCCAAACGATTATAGCTAGAGCTCTGAAACTTTAAACTTAACATTTGTATGTAGCAAGGAGGAAAACGTCCTATTTTGAACGCAATCTCTCAACCGGAAGTGATGGTTTACTCTTATCACCCTTTTCCATATCTCGAAAACGGTACACGTTACGGCAAAAAATATTCTTGCATAAATTATAGATATTGATATTTTAAACAACTTTCATTTGAAAAGTTTTTTCGAAAAACGTAGTATAACTGAGTATAAGTAAGTTTCGTGCGGACCACCGCGGATTTCATAATATTGCGATCGGGCGGCCAAACATACGTGTGGCGGTGCGTGTTCCAACGCCTAACTATTGAAGGTCACGCTAGCGTAGAAAAAACGCAATATCTCAAACTGATGGTTTAATCAAATCAACGTTATATATATCTCGAAAACGGTTCGCGTTATATCAAAAATTATTCGTATAAACGTTATATACTGGAATTAAAAAAAATCATTTGTTTGAAAAATTCTTTCAGAAATAAAGTATAAGTAAGTTTCGTGCGGACCACCGCGGATTTTTTCTATTGACATCGCGCGCCGCTAACAGCATGAAAGTGTCTGTGCGCGCTGTAGCGTCAATACGATTATAGCTAGAGCTCTAAAACTTTGAATTTAACATTTGTATGTAGCAAGGAGGAAAACGTCCTATTTTGACCGCAATAGCTCAACCGGAAGTGATCGTTTACTCTTATCACAATTTTCATTATCTCGAAAACGGTACAAGCTATCAAAAAAATGTTCTAAAATAAGTTAAAGAGATTGAAATTATAAACAACTCTCATTTGAAAAGTTTTTTCGAAAACCGTAGTATAACTAAGTATAAGTAAGTTTCGTGCGGACCACCGCGGATTTTTTCTATTGACATCGCGCGCCGCTAACAGCATAAAAGTGCCTGTGCGAGCTCTAGCGTCCATACGATTATAGCTAGAGCTCTGAAACTTTAAATTTAACATTTGTACGCAGCAAGGAGGAAAACGTCCTATTTTTAACGCAATAGCTCAACCGGAAGTGATCGTTTACTCTTATCACCATTTTCATTATCTCGAAAACGGAACGAGCTATCAAAAAAATGTTCGTTTATAAGTTAAAGAGATTGAAATTATAAACAACTTTAATTTGAATAGTTTTTTCGAAAACCATAGTGTAACTAAGTATAAGTAAGTTTCGTGCGGACCACCGCGGATTTTTACTTACTTATACTTTATATATATATATATATATATATATATATATATGTGTGTGTGTGTGTGTGTGTACTGTGTGTCTCTGCGCGCTCTAGCGTCCAAACAATTATAGTTAGAGCTCTGAAACTTTAAACTTAACATTTGTATGTAGCAAGGAGGAAAACGTCCTATTTGGAACGGAATCTCTCAACCGGAAGTGATGGTTTACTCTTATCACCTTTTTCCATATCTCGAAAACGGTACACGTTACGGAAAAAAATATTCTTACATACATTATAGATATTGATATTTTAAACAACTTTCACTTGAAAAGTTTTTTCGAAAAACGTAGTATAACTGAGTATAAGTAAGTTTCGTGCGGACCACCGCGGATTTTTACTTACTTATACTTTATGTATAAGTAAGTATAGGAATCATGAAAAATTTCGACCTCGAGATTTTAACGGATATACGCGTTTTGTGGTCCCCTGAATAGTTTCTGACTATTTTCGGAATGACGTATGTGTGTCTGTGTCTGTGCGCGCTCTAGCGTCCAAACGATTGTAGCTAGAGCTCTGAAACTTTAAAGTTAACATTTCTATGTAGCAAGGAGGAAAACGTCATATTTGGAACGCAATCTCTCAACCGGAAGTGATGGTTTACTCTTATCACCTTTTTCCATATCTCGAAAACGGTACACGTTACGGAAAAAAATATTCTTACATACATTATAGATATTGATATTTTAAACAACTTTCACTTGAAAAGTTTTTTCGAAAAACGTAGTATAACTGAGTATAAGTAAGTTTCGTGCGGACCACCGCGGATTTTTACTTACTTATACTTTATGTATAAGTAAGTATAGGAATCATGAAAAATTTCGACCTCGAGATTTTAACGGATATACGCGTTTTGTGGTTCCCTGAATAGTTTCTGACTATTTTCGGAATGACGGCTGTGTGTCTGTGTGTCTGTGTGTGTGGCTGTGTGTCTGTGCGCGCTCTAGCGTCCAAACGATTGTAGCTAGAGCTCTGAAACTTTAAACTTAACATTTCTATGTAGCAAGGAGGAAAACGTCCTATTTTGAACGCAATCTCTCAACCGGAAGTGATGGTTTACTCTTATCACTTTTTTCCATATCTCGAAAACGGTTCACGTTACGGAAAAAAATATTGTTACATAAATTATAGATATTGATATTTTAAACACCTTTCATTTGAAAAGTTTTTTTGAAAAATGTAGTATAACTAAGTATAAGTAAGTTTCGTGCGGACGACCGCGGATTTTATAATATTGCGATCGGGCGGCCAAACATACGTGTGGCGGTGCGTGTTCCAACGCCTAACTATTGAAGGTCACACTAACGTAGAAAAAAACGCAATATTTGATGGTTTAATCAAATCAACGTTATATATATCTCGAAAACGGTTCGCGTTATATCAAAAAATATTCGTATAAAGGTTATATACTGGAATTAAAAAAAAATCATTTGTTTGAAAAATTCTTTCAGAAATAAAGTATAAGTAAGTTTCGTGCGGACCACCGCGGATTTTTACTTACTTATACTTTATGTATAAGTATGTATAGTAATCATGAAAAATTTCGACCTCGAGATTTTAACGGATATACGCGTTTTGAGGGCCCCTGAATCGTTTCTGACTATTTTCGGAATGACGTCTGTGTGTCTGTGTGTGTGTCTGTGTGTCTGTGCGCGCTCTAGCGTCCAAACGATTATAGCTAGAGCTCTGAAACTTTGAATTTAACATTTGTATGTAGCAAGGAGGAAAACGTCCTATTTTGAACGCAATCTCTCAACTGGAAGTGATGGTTTACTCTTATTACCTTTTTCCATATCTCGAAAACGGTACACGTTACGGAAAAAAATATTCCTACATAAATTATAGATATTGATATTTTAAACAACTTTCACTTGAAAAGTTTTTTCGAAAAACGTAGTATAACTGAGTATAAGTAAGTTTCGTGCGGACCACCGCGGATTTTTACTTACTTATACTTTATGTATAAGTATAGGAATCATGAAAAATTTCGACCTCGAGATTTTAACGGATATACGCGTTTTGAGGTCCCCTGAATCGTTTCTGACTATTTTCGGAATGACGTCTGTGTGTCTGTGTGTCTGTGTGTGTGTGTGTCTGTGTGTCTGTGCGCGCTCTAGCGTCCAAACGATTATAGCTAGAGCCCTGAAACTTTAAACTTAACATTTGTATGTAGCAAGGAGGAAAACGTCCTATTTTGGACGCAATCTCTCAACCGGAAGTGATGGTTTACTCTTATCACTTTTTTCCATATCTCGAAAACGGTTCACGTTACGGAAAAAAATATTCTTACATAAATTATAGATATTTATATTCTAAACAACTTTCATTTGAAAAGTTTTTTCGAAAAACGTAGTATAACTAAGTATAAGTAAGTTTCGTGCGGACGACCGCGGATTTTTACTTACTTATACTTTATGTATAAGTATAGGAATCATGAAAAATTTCGACCTCGAGATTTCAACGGATATACACGTTTTGAGGTCCCCTGAATCGTTTCTGACTATTTTCGGAATGACGTCTGTGTGTCTGTGTGTGTGTGTGTGTGTCTGTGTGCGTAGGTCGCGCAATGCTTATGGGGACACACACCGGAATATAACCCTACTTGGGGGGCCTCCACTAATTGTGCGCCCTTACACACGTCCCCACAATTTAAAACCAATTTTATTAGCTTTTTCGACGTCTGTAATCACCGTAAAATTACTTTTTCTATCATGTCCCCATAAGTGCAGTAAAAATTTGGAGTGTATTTTGATACCAATTTTACTAGTATTGTGGGGACCTTGTATGGTGCTGCCACCTGGGATGTGTTTTGCTTTCATTTAAATTAATCTTCCAGTATGCGCATTAGGTTAGAGGTATAAAGATAGTTTTCAAATGTACAAGAGGGGAAGTTTTATTGCTGTTCTAGGTGATCTAATTAAGTAATTATTTTTGATAGGTATATAAAATACGTAGAATATAATCAAAATTTTAGCAAATTATAACAAAATAAGAAAATTAATTTTCGTGCAAATCCCTTACCATCGTCATTGAAAATTAATGATTAATTCATTATGAATTTATATCAATGTTATAAATAAGACGACAGGTGAAAAATTACTTAGTGAAGGCATATTCGAACGTTTTTTAAGCAAATAATTACGTCGATATATATAAATTAGTTAATAGTTTTACGTTCATGCTTACTAAAGGATGCATATTCTATTTCATTGCAAATAATACCTCAAAATATAAATTTTGAATTTTACAATGAGTTTTATTTGAAAAGATCACTTGTTCAATATAAATATGATATTTGATTTCAATAAAAGTTTAAAGAAAACGCAATCCCCCTTTATATCTTATTTGGAAAAAGGATTTGAAAATGAACGCATCCACAAAAACGTGTATACATTTTTTCCGGCAAAAGTTTGTACATCGGAAAACTGTAACTTTTGTGCCAGTAGTTCGTCTGTTCGGCGTAGAATCTTGGATTGAACGACAACGACTAATTAAAAGTTATTCTAGTTCGGGGTTTCTGACACTGTACACATAACCTACAATAACAAATTACACTATGCAACAAATTAAAAACTGTTTTTTTCACTGGGTTTATAGTATGTAATTATGATTCTTCACCTTAACTCAATTAAGTTTGATAAATAAAATTTTTGTATCACGTCTAGTTTTGTAGAGAACATTAATTTTTTTTCCTGAGAATTGGCTACATCAAACATTATTCTTTATGAAAATATTAAATTTTTTTTGAACGATTGGCTTTCCTCTTGTAACCAGCCGTCGAACATTCGATCAGAAGGGACCAACAGTAGTCGGGAAGCATGGGTGGCTCCCATCTGCCTTGGTAACGCTTCTCAAACTGCAATTTCCTTGTGGAAGCGCTCCCCATGCTCATCGCTAACAGAGCCCATGTTTTCGGGGAAGGAACTTAAATGGGAATGAAGAAAATGAATTTTTAGGGACATCCTGCATCCTAATTCATGGTAGGCTGTTTGCATTAATTTAATTTTTTCATGGAAATCCGGAAATGGAGAAACTTTGTAGTTGCCAAGAATTTTTTTTGTGACGTCAATAACAGCTAGCCATGCCTATTTTTCTGTAGGACCAAGGCTGGCTAAAAAGAAGGGTCGTTTATTAACTTTCTTATATATGGCCCTACAAAAATCCCTTCTTTAATCACTTAACATTGGCAACCATTGAAAAATTGAAACCCAGGCCCATTTTTTGTAATGTTTTAACAAAATTGGTCACAAATATAGCGAAATAAATCAGTAGAATTGACACAAATGCGTGACGTTTTGTAGATTTATGACTAATCTAAATGTTTTGACAATTTGTTGTCCACAGCAACTTGATGTTTTTATCAGTTCGGGCAAAAAGAGTCCCGGAACACAATGAAAATAAAAAATTGCTCATCTATGTTTTGAGACGTGATGGTGAAATCGCCTGGTTCTGCTTTTTTCTCGGGGAATGAACCGCGTTGTAGAATTGTCCCTGTAACGGTTGTTCCAACGTTTCGGCAATGTCACAATTGCCATCTTCAGGTTGGTCTTCTCGGTCTAAGCGATCTAGAACAGTGGTTCTTAAACTGGGTTCGACCGAACCCCTGGGGTTCGGCGAGTCAGTCTCAGGGGCTCGGCGGAGGTCAACCACCTGAGGTCATCGTGACGTAGAAACCGTATTGGTTTCGAAAACTAATGCTACATAACGTGTGTTCTATTGGGAAAATTAATTAGATTTTATTTTTCCAATGAAAGGGGGTTCGGTGAATATTCATATGAAACTGATGGGGTTCGGTACCTCCAGCAAGGTTAAGAACCACTGATCCAGAAGAATAACCCTTACAGAGACAATTCTACAACGCGGTTCATTACCCGAATTTTACCCGCGAGAATGTACGCATCAACACACACACACACATATATATATATATATATATATATATATATATATATATATATATTTATATATATAGAGTGTATCTGCTTAACTTCGCACCATATGGAAAAGTCCTTTATTAATAATTTTACAAAAAAAGCTATTTTTCATAAAAAGTTCTGGATGTCCTAAAATCTAAAATACAATCATCAGATATGCTAAAGACAGGCGTACGTTTTTCAATAGTAGCGAAGAAGACAAGACTAGGAATAGGTTTCCTACTTAGCAAAGAATAGAAAGGGACCGTAATGGATTTCAAACCTATTACAGAAAGGATGTATTATATAAAAATAAGAACAAAATGCAGGAAAATTTGTATCATCAACGTACACACACATACAGAAGAAAAGACTTTAGAGGAGAAAGCAGAATACTACGAACATTTGGAAAGACAATACCAAAGATTACCGCAGAGGGATGTTAAAGTAGCGATGGGAGATGCTAACGCCAAACTAGGAAAGGAACAACCATACTGACCAATAATTGGAAGGGCTAAAAAAACTAATAGAATTCCCAGCACAAAATGAAATGGTAATTAAAAGTACATATTTCACACAAAAAGAAATATATAAGGGGACATGGATTTCACAAAACGGCAAAACCATTAATCAGATAGACCACATACTGATAAGCAATAAAGTAAATAAAGTAAATATATAACAAATATCAGAGCGTACAGAGGGGCTGAAGCAAACACTGATCATGTACTCGTGAGAGCGGAAATGAAAGTAAGAAGGCAGGAGATAGCTAGAGAGAAAAGAGCAAGAAAAGGACTAAATGTAGAAGGTAGAAGGAGAAAAAGGACAGTATACAAAGTAAATAGAAAACCACATAAAGGCAGGTCCTCAGACATTCACAATAGACAAAAAATGGGAAGCACTACAAAACATTATAATCCATTTAGCGGAAAAACAATAGGAACTAGAAACATAAGCAAAACGAAGACTAAATGGTTTGACGAAGAGTGCATGCATGCGGTACATTATAGTAGAAATGCAAGACAGAAATACATCAACACTACGGAAGAAATCGATAAAACTGAGTATCAAATATGCAGAAAAACATTAAAAGAATCTATAGAGTAAGCTAGAGAAGCGAGAGCAATTAAAACGCAAAATAATAGAAATAGAGGAGACCTACAGCAGAAAGGAAATAAGGAATTTCTATCAAAGTGCAAGAAACCAAAAGCAGGGCTATAAACCGAAAATCATTGGCTGCCAGGAAAAAGAAGGAAATTTAATAGTAGACAATGAAGCAAAAACATGTGCAAAATATTTTGAAGAACTGCTAAACATAAATCAAACAGAACAATACATTGACACTTTCGAGGAAGGTGAAATACAACAAGAAAATATACCCGAACCAGAACAAGAAATTGAAACAATAATAAAAAATATGCAAAATAACAAAAGCCCTGGAGACAACCAAATACAGATAGAATGAATCAAATGTGGCGGAAAATTTGTTGGAAAGAAGAAAGAATACCCAACCAGAAGAACAAGAAATTGAAACAATAATAAAAAATATGCAAAATAACAGAAGCGCTGGAGACAACCAAATACAAATAGAATTAATCAAATGTGGCTGAAAATTTGTTGGAAAGAAGAAAGAATACCGCAAGCATGGAAGGAAGCAATAATTTGTCCAATACACAAGAAAGAAGATAAATTAATACCAGGCTGGTTTTAGAAAGTACAGATCGACCATTGATCATTTTGAAGGAATTGCAAGCTGTACACTACGAAAAGGGATGGGATAGATACATATTATTCATCGATTTTAGACAAGCATACGATTCTATAAACCGCGGAAAACTATTGGAGGCAATGAACGAACTAGTAATCTCACGAAAGCTCACCGAGTAATTAAAAGCACCCTACATAATACCAGGAGTAGAGTAAGATGGAACGGACAAAATATGAGATTTTTGAGGGGGAATCTCTTCTGAGACAAGGAGGCCCGGTATCATCCACATGGTTTAACTTAGTACTAGAAACGATAATGAGAAGAGGTAAGCTGAATAGATCAGGACTTATTTACGACCGAAGACACCAATGCCTTTCGTTTGCAGACGACGTTGCAATAATAACGAAACCACAACAAGAGCTCGAAAGAATGGCAAGAACAATAGTGAAAGAAGCTATGGGATTGAAAATAAACAAAGTATATGAGGATGAATGCGGAAGAGGACACAAACGTAGAGCTTAACATAACCACGGAAGAAGGGAAAGAGAGAAGGAGAAGGGTCGTGGTTCGACGAGGAATGTAGAAACGGGAAGCAGAAGCTGAGGGGTATTCTGAAGAAGGCGAGAAGGGGCGAGAGATCCTGGGAAGAGTTTACAGAGCAGAGGGGAAGGCAGAAGGGACTGTGGGAGATGAAGACAAATGAGAGGAGACAAAGAGAGGAGAAGGAGGTGTAAGATTTGTGAGGGGAGAAAGAGATATGGGAGTACCTAAGGAAGAGAAGAAAGGGAAGGGGAGGCATGGGGAATATTGGGTGTGAGGAGTGGAGGAGATATTTTATGGATTTATTAGAAGGGGATGAGGACGAAGGTGTAGAAGGGAGAATGAGACTGGGAGGGGAGGAGGAGATAGTGGAATTTACTTGGGAGGAGCTGATAAAACAAGGAGTAGATTGAAGAAGGGCAATGCTGTGGGCGAGGATGGAGTAGATACGGGAGGCTAGATAAACGCACCGGAGAAGGTGTGGAGAGAGACTCTCAGGTGGTTAAATGACATATGGATGGGTAGGAGGGATTTGCCGGAAACTTGGAAGGTGGCGATAGTGGTTCCGATATGGAAGAAAGGAGATGGGGAGAGGACAGGAAACTACAGGGGGACATCGTTGTTGGATGTGGGATATAAAATATATGCAGGAATGATTA
Organism: Geotrupes spiniger; assembly: GCA_959613385.1. Lineage (NCBI taxonomy): Eukaryota > Metazoa > Arthropoda > Insecta > Coleoptera > Geotrupidae > Geotrupes > Geotrupes spiniger. Next base: position 1,666,892 of record OY390741.1, read on the forward strand.
GAGCAAGATTAGAAGAGGAGGTGGAAGGAATGGAGATCCTACCAGAAGGTCAGACGGGATTTAGAGAGGGAAAGGGTACTAGGGCATATGCTGAATTACATAGTGGAAAGGGAACTGTCGAACATAGGGGGGAAGATATACGCAATGTTTGTTGATCTCAAGGCGGCTTTTGACAGAATAGGCACCCTGATTAGGGCTATTGAAAAGGCAGGGATATCAAAAGGGGTGGTGACAAGAATTAGACAGATTTATGAGGAGATGTGGTGTAAGGTGCGGGTAGGAGAGAATCTGACGGAGCCATTTAGGACAACAAGACTATTGAAACAGGGGTGTCCGTTGAGCCCGCAACTATTTAACGTATATATTGCACAGTTGGAGGATGTGTTAAAAAAAGGCAAGAAGGGGGAGTAAAGTTGGGCAGTGGGAGGATTTGGTCATTGGCCTTTGCGGACGACGTAGTTGTGGCGAAAACGGAGAAAGGATTGGTGGAGTTGGCAAAAAATTGGAAGGTTTCCTGGATAGGAGAGGACTGGAAGTAAACGTGCAAAAGACAAATATAATAATATTCAGGAAAGGAGGAGGAAGAAGAAAATATGCGCATTTGAGATGGAAAGGAGAGATAATAGAGCAAGTAAGGGGCATACTTAGGATATGTACTGAGTGAAAGCAACAGTGGCGACGCGCACATAAGGCACATTTATAGGAAGGCGCAGATGACAGTGGAAGGGTTGAAGGCAAGTTTATGGGGGAAGAGGAAAGGGAAGTTCGAAGAAACAATTTGAATTTCGAAGGGGAGGGGAGAGAAGAGTTTGGGGGAGAAGGTGATGGATGAGCTCGAAAAGAGGGAGAGAATCCGGAAAGAGTTATCAAGCTGGGAGGTGGTAAGGAGTAAACTGTACGAAAAGGTGGGGTGGTCGGTGGAGAAGATGGAAAGAAGAAGAAAAGAAGGGCGTCGGGTGGAGATAGAGTTGGTAGGGATGTGGTCTCAGGTGGAAGCCCAGGAGAGGGAAGAAAAGATAGAGAGAGCGAGGTACAATTGAAGATACAAGGAGTTGCAAGTATACAGTAGGAGGCCGGAGTATCTGGAGGGAAGGAAGACAGTCGAAGAGGAAAGACGATTGGCTAGATTCCGGTGCGAAGAAATGGTATGGAGTAGAGAGGAAGAGAAGCTGGGTCGGGACTGGAGAAGGATGCTAGGAGAGAAATGAGAGTGGAGATGTTGAGAGAGTTAAAGAAGAGAAAAGAAGATGGAAGATGGAAGATGTAGGAGGGAGAGAAATAAATAATACATAATTTGTTGTAGATGCAAGGACAAGATGAGAGATGGAGGAGAAGGGAGCGAACAAGAGAGAATGGAAGCGAGGACCAGGAAGGAGACGAGGGTGTAGGAGGGAGGAGAAACGCGCAGGATCTCATAATGTATATTTGTAAATAGCTAGTTTAGACAGAATATGCGTGTAAATATGCCAATAAAAGGTTGTTACTACTACTACTACTTGGGGTTCATGATCACAGCAAAAGGCGAAATGACCGAAGAAATCAAAGAGAGACTAGCACGCGGCGATAGAACAGCTGGAGCACTGATTAGCAAGCTCACGAGTAAGCATGCATCAAGGAAAGTGAAGGAGTGTGTGTGCAAAACAATAATAACGACAACGGTCTTATACGGAGGGGAGACCTGGACGCTGACAGGGTAGGAAGAAGCAAAGCTACAGGTGTGGGAACGGAAACTGCTAAGGGAGTATATGGAGGAGTAAAAGAAGGGGATCAGTGGAGAAGGAAGAAAAATAAGGTGGAGGAACTATTCAATGAACCAAACGTCACAACGCAAATAAAAATGAAGAGAGTAAGGTGGTTGGGCCACGTAGAAAGAATGCAGGAGGGAAGACTACCAAAGACCATAATGAAGAGGATGCAAGGCATACCAAGTAGAAGGTGGATAGAAGAAGTAGAGAGAGACCTGGAACAGATAGGAGTGGAGGATTGGAAGAAGAATGCTGAAAATAGGAGAGAGTGGAGGCAAATCGTCTCACGAGCCCATAGCCTACAAGGCTTGCATAGCTAATTTTGTTTATTTATTGTTTCTGAATTGCTCTCCTGGCCAATATTCCGAAAAGACTATGTTGATATATATATACATATATATATATATATATATATATATATATATATACATTAAAAATGTATCTTGTCAAATCTGACAGCAAAATGTAAATCGCTAGACAATATTGTTTCTGGGTTATTACCCTTCGTCAGTAGCGATTACCAAGAACCTTAGTTGTTGAAATACCTTTACATGTAGTGGCCATCAGTGGTTCGTTAGGAGTGATTGGCTCGCGCCAAGAAGTTTTGATGGCCACTACATGTAAAGGTATTTCAACAACTAAGGTTCTTGGTAATCGCTACTGACGAAGGGTAATAACCCAGAAACAATATTGTCTAGCGATCCACCAGTTAGTCTTCATGGACCTGTATTAATTAATGTTCACTACACCATTGAGGTGTAAGATTAGACCATCTTTCGTGTATATATATATAGTATCAGTTTTATGGGGAAACAAAATTTGAGTAATAATATTAATATTAATAAGTTATGACCATTCATTTGTGCTATGTATTATCGCAATAATATGTTGTCCTTGTTTATATATAGGTCTTGCTGTTGCTTTCTTGTTTCTTAACGGATGCTACCACTTAATAAAGATGAGTTGATTATTTTTGTTATTGAGGGGCTTGGAATTCCTTCCAGGCTTTCACTCTTATTCTAGGTGATTTCGTCTAAGTTTTGAGCACTTTTTCTGTAAATATATTCTGTGACCATCGACTGTATTTGATTAAAATTGTTGCTTTTGAATAGCTTTTCTCCACCACTGTTGACAATGTCTTTTTGCTGAATTCTTCTACAAATCTGTTTGAAACTTCCTCTGACATCTTCATATAATTTATTATCACTTTGTTTCCAAGTAGAGGTTTTTTGTTTGCTATTGCTCTTTCGAGTATTTCATTTATGTTAGCCCATGTCTTCTGCATTACTTTTGTATAGTATTTTCTCTTCGCCTGTTTTACTGGTGAATTAACTTTATTCCTCGCAGTATTGTACTGGACTCCCAGTCTTCTTCTATATTCCGTGTTATCATGTGCCCTTTTGCAAGTTTGGAACTACTATTTACTTCGTCGTTGATTTGTTGTGTTACCCAGGGTTTAAGTGGACTCTTTTTTTCGTTTGTTTTGGCTGATTTATACGCTTCTTTATATGCGGTGACCATTTTACCATATAGTTCATTTATATCACTTATATTCACTAATGTTTTCATCTATCATTTCTTGTTGTTTTCCTTTTTATCTTCTCAATCGTACAGTCAATCACGTTGTGGTCTGATATTTTGCTCAGAACCACTCCACCGCTTATGGTTCCCAGGTTAGTGTTGATGAACATATAGGGTATTAAAAAGTGTTACAGCCTGTGAATATGGCCCAAAATGTGCTGAAAAGTTATAATGAACATGGGTCCGCAAATGGACGGTTTCGGAGATACGAAACATTTTGAATTGTCACCACTTACACCAAATCTCCGTGGCGTGGACTCTCGAACTCTTTCGAAAAGACCTACAGTGACTCGGATTCGGTGGCATCCTCGATATACTCCTTGATCCGAGAGATCATTTACAGGCGTAGCGTACACTAACATTTTCAAATGTCGCTAAAGAAAGAAATCAATGGTGTTTAAATCAGGCGATCTTGCAGCTCGTGATACAGGTTCGCCCGTTTCTACGCATCTTCGTCCAAAAGTTCCGTGTAAATATCTCTAATGGCAACCGATAAATGCGCCGGTGCACCATCGTACTGCAGCCATATTTGTTGCTTTTGATTCAAAGCAATCTCGTCTAAAAGATTACCCAGTGTGTTGATGTCTGTATTCCATAATAACATGGGTATTTTCGCCGACCCACACATGCGTATTGTGGAAATAAAAAAATGTATCTCCGAAACCGTCCATTTGCGGACCGAAGTTCATTAAGACTTTTCGGAATATTTTGGGACATACTCTCAGCCATTAACACCCTGAATGATCAATAGAAAATCCATTAGAAATTAGCATATTTTCGTAATCCTCTGATACTTCTGAATCACTTAATTATGTCTATATTAATGTCACCCATAAGTACCCAATGATTTGTCTTGTATGTAGATAGAATTGTGTCCAATTATTTCCCATTTATTATAGTTGATTCTTTCTAAATCTTCCAATTCCTTTAGGTTCAGTACCCCTGATCCTTTTTCCTTTCTTGCTTGACTTATAAGGTGAGGATAGTTATTCAACCACATAGATTAGGAGTTTACGATCTCGCTGTTCGAAATATTTGTCCTTCGTTTCTTTATGATTGCATTTCGTAATTTTGTTGAAAACATCTTGGCTATTATTGTTCGTACTCGCCGCGCTATTTCATCTAGTTTTTTTTTCTGAGCGCTGGGAAACATCTATTTCCTTTACGTTTACTTCAACCCTTATCTTCTTAGCTACTCTGTTTACTATTTGCTTTGTTTCATTTCAGTCACTTCATGTATTTCGATTTTTTTTCAAATGTTATTTGCTCTAGTTTGCTTATCCTGGTGTTTAATGATTATATTTTGTTTTGCCCAAAGAAAACTACTAATTGGGCAATTTTCCTTTCCAACTTATTCACATGCCCCCTTATGTTCATTATCTCATTATATTGATTCGATACAAATTGCTCTATGTAATCATTTTTGTTATTTCCTTAATGTTAATGTTAATGTAGCGACATCCATGTCTACCCGGTAACATAATAATATTAATAATACTTGATAATGCCCTTTCACGTCCAATGCTGCATCTTAACCTCCTGTTACTTCATGTTCTAGTAAATTGCTCTCTTTCACATGTCCTCCTGTTTTTCTCGAAAACACCTATATGCCTAATACATTTATCATTCTTTGCCATTACTTACTTTCTTCCTATATCATAACATCCGCTTACTTCTTCCACCTTAGCCCTCTATGCGTATTAAACTCAAAGTTTGATCTTCCATCCTGCTTGTCTACATATGTACTTGTCACAGTCATTCTGTTAAACCAGAATTATTGTTTCAGTAGAAAGTTTAGATAAATAAAGTATGCGAACTCTTTCCCTCTTCTTCTGCGTCCGACAATGAAGCCTTCCACAACGTTTCTACTTGCATTTACCTACCAGCCATTTTTTATACTGTATTTAATATTTCAATTAACATTTCGTTTAATAGAACTAATTTTAATGCAAGTGATAATATTTCTTCAACATTTTAAGGGAACACACCATATTTTTCATAAATCCTGAACTTTTATTCAAATCCATGGATTAGTGTATTAGCCTGCATTTAAACTGAATTTGGAATAATGAAAGTGACAAAACTGAAACAGTATTTTATTTAAAAAAGGTGTTGAAAGTGTTGTCCATTATTTTCCAGAACTGCACGCGTCGCTTCATATTTTCAGTAACGCGGATAAGCATTTCAGGTGTGATTTCTTCCAACTGTCTTGTTATGGCCAATTCTAATTCTTGCAAATTTTGAGGTCGGTTCCTGTAGACATTATTTTTTAAATAAGAAAACAAGAAAATATCGGGCTTGTCAAATCTGGAGACCTAGGTGGCCATAAATCTCTGCTAATTAATCTCTCCCAAAAAAATGGTTTAAAAAAATCAAAACTAGATTTGCTGTATTTGCTGTAGCGTTGTCCTGGTGGATAAATCTATTTTGTAGTTCCTGATCGTCCAACTGTTCGATAAATGGTGTAGGAATTTGATTAACGTAAAAATTTGAATTAACGTTTTCATGAAAAAAAATGGTATGATGCGCCTTCTTGAAACCAAAAGTCCAAGTTTAACTGGATGAAGAGGCGCCTCAACAAACACATGAGGATTTTCCATACACCAATGCATCGTATTTTGAAAATTCACGTACCCATCATTTCGTCATTATTGAGATTCTCTACAAACCTAGGTTGAAAATCACTAGGTAGAATCTGATGGTAGACTTGAACTTCATACGGATACATTTGTAAATCCTTTAATTGTTGACCCAGTCTTCGAATGTATGGATGTAGATGGAGTTGCTTCCATGATTTCCCGCGCATTATTCACCACCGCAGCTGTTCGTTTTCTAGTTCTTCCACTACCTATTTTTCTTTGTACACTTCCATTTTCTGTAAATAATTTCACAGATTTCTTCATAACTTGATAAACATGGTCATACGAATGAGTGGCTGCTTCGCCGGGAAAATGCTCCTGAAACTCTTCATAACAGGCAACATACGAATTTTGCCATTCACCGATTTCCAACTTAACTCCATTTCTAAAATATGATGGTAAAAGAGAAGCTTTGATTTGCATTCACAACATTTTCTCGTGTCAACATACATAGCAGATTGACACTCGCAAAGAATTTTAGGAAAAGACGGGCGTTTTTTGCTCATAGTCAACTTTGACTAATTTTTTATTCGACCACACTGTATTATAAGCGTTGAAACTAAATTAATTACATAGAAAATGGTCATCAAATGAAAAAAGGCAGTGTTAACAAAATTTAGCAAACATATCAAAAATAGAAAAAATCTAACAAAGACTGAGGCAGAAGACTGCAAGCAACAATATCAAGACATTTTAAAAACACGATCTTGGATAGATATAAAGTATCAAATATCATTTCTAAAGAAACATCGCAAGTGAACACTTTCTCAAATAGGTTTAATATACAATTATTCGATATTACAAATTATTATTACTATATGTATAATCCCCTTTACTGTAATATACATACCATATATTGCCCTGAAAGGATCATTTCATTTAACACCACCATATAAATATTAATTCATAATACCTTACAGTACCTTCCAAATAAAAAGACAATAACCGCACACACACACCGATTGAATGCAGGCGACCCAAAAGTGGGGTCTGACCCCACAAGTCGGTTTTCAAGGAAAATGTGTGAAATTCGGAGTGTATGACAACACAAAATATATCAAACGAATCAGGATTGTATTTACAATATCGTGGAATGCGTGACTTTAAATACCCCATAAGTGGGCTAAATTCTGGTGGCCCCACAAGAGTTGCCGCACAGGTATGTGTGTGTGTGTGTGTGTGTGTTACTGTGTGTCTGTGTGCGGTCTAACTTTCAAACGGTTATAGCTAGAGCTCTGAAACTTTAAATTTAACATTTGTATGTAGCAAGGAGGAAAACGTCCTATTTTGAACGCAATCACTCAACCGGAAGTGATGGTTTACTCTTATCACCTTTTTCCATATCTCGAAATCGGTACACGTTACGGAAAAAAATATTCTTACATAAATTATAGATATTGATATTTTAAACAACTTTCATTTGAAAAGTTTTTTCGAAAAACGTAGTATAACTGAGTATAAGTAAGTTTCGTGCGGACCACCGCGGATTTTTACTTACTTATACTTTATGTATAAGTAAGTATAGGAATCATGAAAAATTTCGACCTCGAGATTTTAACGGATATACGCGTTTTGAGGTCCCTGAATCGTTTCTGACTATTTTCGGAATGACGTCTGTGTGTCTGTGTATGTGTGACTGTGTGTCTGTGCGCGCTCTAGCGTCCAAACGATTATAGCTAGAGCTCTGAAACTCTAAATTTAACATTTGTATGTAGCAAGAAGGAAAACGTCCTATTTTGAACGCAATCACTCAACCGGAAGTGATGGTTTACTCTTATCACCTTTTTCCATATCTCGAAAACGATACACGTTACGGAAAAAAATATTCTTACATAAATTATAGATATTGATATTCTAAACAACTTCACTTGAAAAGTTTTTTCGAAAAACGTAGTATAACTAAGTATAAGTAAGTTTCGTGCGGACCACCGTGGATTTTTTAAATGTTATTTTGTTTCATGAACAACTTGGTGGGGAGTTCAAACCAAGGAATCTCATGTTGTAAATTGGAGCACATAGTTTATTTTATTGTGAAATAGAAAATTTTGCAAGAGACAGGTTGCTCCCGGTGTGTGAATTATCGTTAGTTTAATATTATTTACATATCGGCATGTTTTAGTTGCTGTACCTACTCACAATTTGATGTCCCTTAATCTTGTGTAAAGGACAATATACCTACATAGGAATAGGAATGCATAATATCCGCCTTGTAATTTTATAGGAATATTTTCTGTAAGCACTAAAGTACCTAGTATCTTTTATCTTAAACATTTTCGATATTTCGATCAATACAAATAAAAATCATTTAATATTTACATGCAGGACGTTGTACATTACACACATTTGAGTTTGCCCCCTCAAGTAGCAAACCCACGAGCACGTTCACTGATGTGAACTAAAAAAAAACCCAAAATTTTGAAATTCAAGATTTTTCTCAGGTTTGAAAATAAATGTGCTCTTTGCAGGAAGAGAAAATCATTTCAACTTGCTAAAAAAGTTGTTTAGAATTTTTTTTTCATTAATGTTTTTAGTTCACATCGAAGAGAATGCTACTAAAGCTAAGAAAAGTTTTGTTTCGTTTTGATTGCTTGTCTAGTTTTCTCGCAATCACGCCCACCAGTTGAGAAAAATCGTAAAAACGAAAACTTGAGAAAACGCGCTCTAAAGTTTACGATCAGGAAAAATGTTAATTGTCGATTACTTACGGAATATCTCATTATAATCCTACTATAGCTCTTACGAATTCAAAATATTATTGTTTCGAACGACCGATTGAACTTTTTTCAGTACATAGTTCGGCGTTATGTGTCTGGGGAAAGGGGAGCGCGCTTCGTTTGTCCGAGCGTTCATGCGTTCGTATATTTATTTCTCGACACCTCACTGTGTTTAGTGCTGTATCTTTCAAAATATTGCGAATTAGCCGCTATAACTTTCTATACATATTCTTAGATATATTTCTATACATATTCTTAGATATATTAGACATACATTTGAGCAATAAAAAACAAATCGATTTTTTGAGCCTTCTAAAGCAGGGTCCCCCCTTAATAGACAAGAAATAGAAGAAAATGTCTGAAACTATTTCACAAATAAAAAATTAATATTAAAAAAAATAGAGGTACAGTTTAAAACAAGACATTTATTATAACAAATAGTACATTTACATTACAGACCAAAGATTTCTGATAATAATCCGGAGTCCAGAAAAGTTCCTCGAATGCTTGTTGCATTTCCTCTTTGAATGGCGAGAGGACATCCGATTACCAGAAAGAGAAATAAGTCGGTCGGCAATTATGTTAATAAATTCGATAGCTCCTTTGCACCAAGGGTCCAAGGTTTCAAAGGCAAAGCCTTTAAAAATGTAGTTTGAAGAAATAATCGACTGATATTTGCTATGTTTCCGTTTGCAACCAATTTCAGCAGCTGAACCAGAGCAATGCCAACTTGGTGAGGAGATAAATAGAAGTTTACAATATTGCGACTTAAGAGACTTAATTTTGACGCCAATCTACGAAAACAGTTACCAATAGCGATAGGTCTTAAAACTCCATCTTTTTTATGAAGAACACTTAAAGAAGCACCATAAAATAAATGAGCGATTTCAAAAAGAAGTTGGCCGGATAAAAGGAAATTGCAAAGTTTTATTATAGCTCTAAGAGCACGAAGTCCAGCTTCATCAGCGGATAAAGAAATAATGTCTTTCAAATATTGTGGCCTCATTCCATCCAAAGCTGTAGTATCAAAATTCCGTGTACATCCCAAAAAATTGTGGCCATAACTTTACCAGGGGATGGCAAAACACGAAATTTGCGAGGTGGCGGAGACCCTCGGCGGTTCCACTCCATACTTTGTTGCTTCGACTCAGGATCGAAGTGGTGAACCCACGTTTCATCAACAGTGACGAATCGAGAAAGAAATTCATCCGGATCTGCTTTAAAATTTTGCCAAACTGGCTTCAGAATGTAAAATTGCCATAGCATTCAAGAGCCGAGAGTTTTAGTTATCTTTATTCATTTGAGTAATTCCTTGTTTATCGTTAAACGATTTTGCGCAGTATTACTGTTTTTTATTCTAAATTACTATTATAGGGTATCCATGTTTCGGACAATACAAACAAAAGCCGGAAATTCGACCTTACCGCCATATAAAGTAATACAATGCACGGCATAGGTTCAGCAAAAATATCCATCCAATGACAATCGAACATACGTGACAGGAACTAAGTAAAAAACTCGTATGTACGTTTTTCGAAAAAACTTTTCAAATCAAAGTTGTTTATAAATGTCAATGTCTTTAACTTATATAAGAACATTTTTCTGATAGCTCGTACCGTTTTGGAGATAATGGAAATGGTGATAAGAGTAAACGATCACTTCCGGTTGAGCTATTGCGTTCAAAATAGGACGTTTTCTTTCCAGCTATATACAAATCTTAAATTTAAAGTTTCATAGCTCTAGCTATAATCGTATAGCCGCTAGAGCGCGCACAGACACACAGACACACAGTCAAACACACAGACACTTGCCGAGTCCCTTGTTTTTCATTAGACGATTTTGCGCAGTATTGCCGTTTTTACTTACTTATACTTTATGTGTACGTAAGTATAGTAATCATGAAAAATTTCGACCTCGAGATTTCAACGGATATACGCGTTTTGAGGTCCCCTGACTATTTTGGGAATGACGTTTGTGTGTCTGTTGTGTGTGTGTGTCTGTGTGTCTGTGCGCGATCTATCGTCCACACGACTATAGCTAGAGCTCTGAAACTTTAAACTTAACATTTGTATGTAGCAAGGAGGAAAACGTCCTATTTTGAACGCAATCACTCAACCGGAAGTGATGGTTTACTCTTATCACCTTTTTCCATATCTCGAAAACGGTACACGTTACGGAAAAAAATATTCTTACATAAATTATAGATATTGATATTCTAAATAACTTTCACTCGAAAAGTTTTTTCGAAAAACGTAGTATAACTAAGTATAAGTAAGTTTCGTGCGGACCACCGCGGATTTTTTCTATTGACATCGCGCGCCGCTAACAGCATAAAAGTGTCTGTGCGCGCTCTAGCGTCCATACGATTATAGCTAGAGCTCTGAAACTTTAAATTTAACATTTGTATATAGCAAGGAGGAAAACGTCCTATTTTGAACGCAATAGCTCAACCGGAAGTGATCGTTTACTCTTATCACCATTTTCATTATCTCGAAAACGGTACGAGCTATTAAAAAAATGTTCGTATATAAGTTAAAGAGATTGAAATTATAAACAACTTTCATTTGAAAGGTTTTTTCGAAAACCGTAGTATAACTAAGTATAAGTAAGTTTCGTGCGGACCACCGCGGATTTTTACTTACTTATACGTCCTATTTTGAACGCAATCTCTCAACCGGAAGTGATGGTTTACTCTTATCACCTTTTTCCATATCTCGAAAACGGTACACGTTACGGCAAAAAATATTCTTACATAAATTATAGATATTGATATTTTAAACAACTTTCATTTGAAAGGTTTTTTCGAAAACCGTAGTATAACTAAGTATAAGTAAGTTTCGTGCGGACCACCGCGGATTTTTACTTACTTATACTTTATGTATAAGTAAGTATAGGAATCATGAAAAATTTCGACCTCGAGATTTTAACGGATATACGCGTTTTGAGGTCCCCTGAATCGTTTTTGACTATTTTCGGAATGACGTCTGTGTGTCTGTGTGTGTGTGTGTGTGTGTGTCTGTGTGTGTCTGTGTGTGTGTGTGTGTGTGTGTGTGTGTGTGTGTGTGTGTGTGTGTGTGTGTGTGTGTGTCTGTGCGCGCTCTAGCGTCCAAACGATTGTAGCTAGAGCTCTGAAACTTTAAACTTAACATTTGTATGTAGCAAGGAGAAAAACGTCCTATTTTGGACGCAATCTCTCAACCGGAAGTGATGGTTTACTCTTATCACTTTTTTCCATATCTCGAAAACGGTTCACGTTACGGAAAAAAATATTCTTACATAAATTATAGATATTGATATTTTAAACAACTTTCATTTGAAAAGTTTTTTCGAAAAATGTAGTATAACTAAGTATAAGTAAGTTTCGTGCGGACGACCGCGGATTTTTACTTACTTATACTTTATGTATAAGTATAGGAATCATGAAAAATTTCGACCTCGAGATTTCAACGGATATACGCGTTTTGAGGTCCCCTGAATCGTTTCTGACTATTTTCGGAATGACGTCTGTGTGTCTCTGTGTGTGTGTGTGTGTGTGTGTGTGTGTGTGTGTGTGTGTGTGTGTGTGTGTGTGTGTGTGTGTGTGTGTGTGTGTGTGTGTGTCTGTGTGTGTGTGTGTGTGTGTCTGTGTGTGTGTCTGTGTGTGTGTCTGTGTGTGTGTGTGTGTGTGTGTGCGCGCTCTAGCGTCCAAACGATTGTAGCTAGAGCTCTGAAACTTTAAACTTAACATTTGTATGTAGCAACGAGGAAAACGTCCTATTTTGAACGCAATCTCTCAACCGGAAGTGATGGTTTACTCTTATCACCTTTTCCAAATCTCGAAAACGGTACACGTTACGGAAAAAAATATTCTTACATAAATTATAGATATTGATATTTTAAACAACTTTCACTTGAAAAGTTTTTTCGAAAAACGTAGTATAACGGAGTATAAGTAAGTTTCGTGCGGACCACCGCGGATTTTTATTACTTATACTTTATGTATAAGTTGTAACGAAGCAACGAGCTTCGTTACAAATTTGGAATCATTACGGCCGTCGAATTTAATTTAATATTAAATTAGATTCGGGTAATGATTCCAAATGAGAAGGAAGATCGCGACGGATACCGGAGCGAGCGAGAGCCGAGACGTTCGTGTCAATAACACGCGTCATATGTAGTGGTTTTTTGGCAACTGGCGGATATATAAACTCCGACCCCTGCCAGTCGACAGACAGAGGCAAGCGAGCGAGCATAGCGAACGGACCTACCTCCGTTTACAAATATCGGGTGCGATCTCCGTATGGGGTACGCGCTTGTTTTGTAAGATTCCTTCCCTCCGTTTGCAGATATCGGGTGCGATCTCCGTATGGGGTACGCGCTTGTTCTGCAGAACCCTCTCTTGTAACTATCGGGTGCGATCTCCGTATGGGGTACGCGCTTGTGTTACAAACACCGAATAACATTTACCGCTTCCCGTTCGCCGAACCGTCGTCCGTGTAGACGAATACCCGCGCATAAATCTTCGTAGTTAAGACAAACCGGGGAAAATAACAATAACTGATATTGTTCTTGTAAATACCTGTAAATATTCCGTCGTGTACATTTTTATTTATTTTCTTTATTTGTATTGATTTAGTTGGGAATAAAAGTATATTAGTGAAACCGAACGCGATTTATTACCCGGATCTCCAAATTGAGCGACGCCCGCGAGCAAATCGCAACGGGCAAACAAACCGCGTTGCAAAGTAAGTATAGGAATCATGAAAAATTTCGACCTCGAGATTTTAACGGATATACGCGTTTTGAGGTCCCCTGAATCGTTTCTGACTATTTTCGGAATGACGTCTGTGTGTCTCTGTGTGTGTGTGTGTGTGTGTGTGTGTGTGTGTGTGTGTGTGTGTGTGTGTGTGTCTGTGTGTGTCTGTGTGTCTGTGCGCGCTCTAGCGTCCAAACGATTATAGCTAGAGCTCTGAAACTTTAAATTTAACATTTGTATGTAGCAAGGAGGAAAACGTCCTATTTTGAACGCAATCACTCAACCGGAAGTGATGGTTTACTCTTATCACCTTTTTCCATATCTCGAAAACGGTACACGTTACGGAAAAAAATATTCTTACATAAATTATAGATATTAATATTTTAAACAACTTTCACTTGAAAAGTTTTTAAGTATAGGAATCATGAAAAATTTCGACCTCGAGATTTTAACGGATATACGCGTTTTGAGGTCCCTTGAATCGTTTCTGACTATTTTCGGAATGACGTCTGTGTGTCTGTGTGTCTGTGTGTGTCTGTGTGTCTGTGCGCGCTCTAGCGTCCAAACGATTATAGCTAGAGCTCTGAAACTTTAAATTTAACATTTGTATGTAGCAAGGAGGAAAACGTCCTATTTTGAACGCAATCACTCAACCGGAAGTGATGGTTTACTCTTATCACCTTTTTCCATATCTCAAAAACGGTACACGTTACGGAAAAAAATATTCTTACATAAATTATAGATATTAATATTTTAAACAACTTTCACTTGAAAAGTTTTTAAGTATAGGAATCATGAAAAATTTCGACCTCGAGATTTTAACGGATATACGCGTTTTGAGGTCCCTTGAATCGTTTCTGACTATTTTCGGAATGACGTCTGTGTGTCTGTGTGTCTGTGTGTGTGTGTGTCTGTGCGCGCTCTAGCGTCCAAACGATTATAGCTAGAGCTCTGAAACTTTAAATTTAACATTTGTATGTAGCAAGGAGGGAAACGTCCTATTTTGAACGCAATCACTCAACCGGAAGTGATGGTTTACTCTTATCACCTTTTTCCATATCTCGAAAACGGTACACGTTACGGAAAAAAATATTCTTACATAAATTATAGATATTGATATTTTAAACAACTTTCATTTGAAAAGTTTTTTCGAAAAACGTAGTATAACTGAGTATAAGTAAGTTTCGTGCGGACCACCGCGGATTTTATAATATTGCGATCGGGCGGCCAAACATACGTGTGGCGGTGCGTGTTCCAACGCCTAACTATTGAAGGTCACACTAGCGTAGAAAAAACGCAATATCTCAAACTGATGATTTAATCAAATCAACGTTATATATATCTCGAAAACGGTTCGCGTTATATCAAAAATTATTCGTATAAACGTTATATACTGGAATTAAAAAAAATCATTTGTTTGAAAAATTCTTTCAGAAATAAAGTATAAGTAAGTTTCGTGCGGACCACCGCGGATTTTTACTTACTTATACTTTATGTATAAGTAAGTATAGGAATCATGAAAAATTTCGACCTCGAGATTTTAACGGATATACGCGTTTTGAGGTCCCCTGAATCGTTTCTGACTATTTTCGGAATGACGTCTGTGTGTCTGTGTGTGTGTGTGTCTGTGTGTGTGTGTGTGTGTGTCTGTGTGTCTGTGCGCGCTCTAGCGTCCAAACGATTATAGCTAGAGCTCTGAAACTTTGAATTTAATATTTGTATGTAGCAAGGAGGAAAACGTCCTATTTTGAACGCAATCACTCAACCGGAAGTGATGGTTTACTCTTATCACCTGTTTCTATATCTCGAAAACGGTACACGTTACGGAAAAAAATATCCTTACATAAATTATAGATATTGATATTTTAAACAACTTTCATTTGAAAAGTTTTTTCGAAAAACGTATAAGTAAGTTTCGTGCGGACGACCGCGGATTTTATAATATTGCGATCGGTCGGCCAAACATACGTGTGGCGGTGCGTGTTCCAACGCCTAACTATTGAAGGTCACACTAGCGTAGAAAAAAACGCAATATCTCAAACTGATGGTTTAATCAAATCAACGTTATATATATCTCGAAAACGGTTTGCGTTATATCAAAAATTATTCGTATAAACGTTATATACTGGAATTAAAAAAAATCATTTGTTTGAAAAATTCTTTCAGAAATAAAGTATAAGTAAGTTTCGTGCGGACCACCGCGGATTTTTTCTATTGACATCGCGCGCCGCTAACAGCATGAAAGTGTCTGTGCGCGCTGTAGCGTCAATACGATTATAGCTAGAGCTCTAAAACTTTGAATTTAACATTTGTATGTAGCAAGGAGGAAAACGTCATATTTTGACCGCAATAGCTCAACCGGAAGTGATCGTTTACTCTTATCACAATTTTCATTATCTCGAAAACGGTACAAGCTATCAAAAAAATGTTCTAAAATAAGTTAAAGAGATTGAAATTATAAACAACTCTCATTTGAAAAGTTTTTTCGAAAACCGTAGTATAACTAAGTATAAGTAAGTTTCGTGCGGACCACCGCGGATTTTTTCTATTGACATCGCGCGCCGCTAACAGCATAAAAGTGCCTGTGCGAGCTCTAGCGTCCATACGATTATAGCTAGAGCTCTGAAACTTTAAATTTAACATTTGTACGCAGCAAGCAGGAAAACGTCCTATTTTTAACGCAATAGCTCAACCGGAAGTGATCGTTTACTCTTATCACCATTTTCATTATCTCGAAAACGGAACGAGCTATCAAAAAAATGTTCGTATATAAGTTAAAGAGATTGAAATTATAAACAACTTTCATTTGAATAGTTTTTTCGAAAACCGTAGTGTAACTAAGTATAAGTAAGTTTCGTGCGGACCACCGCGGATTTTTACTTACTTATACTTTATATATATATATATATATATATATATATGTGTGTGTGTGTGTACTGTGTGTCTCTGCGCGCTCTAGCGTCCAAACAATTATAGTTAGAGCTCTGAAACTTTAAACTTAACATTTGTATGTAGCAAGGAGGAAAACGTCCTATTTGGAACGCAATCTCTCAACCGGAAGTGATTGTTTACTCTTATCACCTTTTTCCATATCTCGAAAACGGTACACGTTACGGAAAAAAATATTCTTACATACATTATAGATATTGATATTTTAAACAACTTTCACTTGAAAAGTTTTTTCGAAAAACGTAGTATAACTGAGTATAAGTAAGTTTCGTGCGGACCACCGCGGATTTTTACTTACTTATACTTTATGTATAAGTAAGTATAGGAATCATGAAAAATTTCGACCTCGAGATTTTAACGGATATACGCGTTTTGTGGTCCCCTGAATAGTTTCTGTCTATTTTCGGAATGACGTCTGTGTGTCTGTGTCTGTGCGCGCTCTAGCGTCCAAACGATTGTAGCTAGAGCTCTGAAACTTTAAAGTTAACATTTCTATGTAGCAAGGAGGAAAACGTCCTATTTTGAACGCAATCACTCAACCGGAAGTGATGGTTTACTCTTATCACCTTTTTCCATATCTCGAAAACGGTACACGTTACGGAAAAAATATTTTTACATACATTATAGATATTGATATTTTAAACAACTTTCACTTGAAAAGTTTTTTCGAAAAACGTAGTATAACTGAGTATAAGTAAGTTTCGTGCGGACCACCGCGGATTTTTACTGACTTATACTTTATGTATAAGTAAGTATAGGAATCATGAAAAATTTCGACCTCGAGATTTTAACGGATATACGCGTTTTGTGGTCCCCTGAATAGTTTCTGACTATTTTCGGAATGACGTCTGTGTGGCTGTGTGTGTGTCTGTGTGTTTGTGCGCGCTCTAGCATCCAAACGATTGTAGCTAGAGCTCTGAAACTTTAAATTTAACATTTCTATGTAGCAAGGAGGAAAACGTCCTATTTTGAACGCAATAGCTCAACCGGAAGTGATCGTTTACTCTTATCACCATTTTCATTATCTCGAAAACGGAACGAACTATCAAAAAAATGTTCGTATATAAGTTAAAGAGATTGAAATTATAAACAACTTTCATTTGAATAGTTTCTTCGAAAACCGTAGTGTAACTAAGTATAAGTAAGTTTCGTGCGGACCACCGCGGATTTTTACTTACTTATACTTTATATATATATATATATATATATATGTGTGTGTGTGTGTGTGTGTACTGTGTGTCTCTGCGCGCTCTAGCGTCCAAACGATTATAGGTAGAGCTCTGAAACTTTAAACTTAACATTTGTATGTAGCAAGGAGGAAAACGTCATATTTGGAACGCAATCTCTCAACCGGAAGTGATGGTTTACTCTTATCACCTTTTTCCATATCTCGAAAACGGTACACGTTACGGAAAAAAATATTCTTACATACATTATAGATATTGATATTTTAAACAACTTTCACTTGAAAAGTTTTTTCGAAAAACGTAGTATAACTGAGTATAAGTAAGTTTCGTGCGGACCACCGCGGATTTTTACTTACTTATACTTTATGTATAAGTAAGTATAGGAATCATGAAAAATTTCGACCTCGAGATTTTAACGGATATACGCGTTTTGTGGTTCCCTGAATAGTTTCTGACTATTTTCGGAATGACGGCTGTGTGTCTGTGTGTCTGTGTGTGTGGCTGTGTGTCTGTGCGCGCTCTAGCGTCCAAACGATTGTAGCTAGAGCTCTGAAACTTTAAACTTAACATTTCTATGTAGCAAGGAGGAAAACGTCCTATTTTGAACGCAATCTCTCAACCGGAAGTGATGGTTTACTCTTATCACTTTTTTCCATATCTCGAAAACGGTTCACGTTACGGAAAAAAATATTGTTACATAAATTATAGATATTGATATTTTAAACACCTTTCATTTGAAAAGTTTTTTTGAAAAATGTAGTATAACTAAGTATAAGTAAGTTTCGTGCGGACGACCGCGGATTTTATAATATTGCGAACGGGCGGCCAAACATACGTGTGGCGGTGCGTGTTCCAACGCCTAACTATTGAAGGTCACACTAACGTAGAAAAAAACGCAATATTTGATGGTTTAATCAAATCAACGTTATATATATCTCGAAAACGGTTCGCGTTATATCAAAAAATATTCGTATAAAGGTTATATACTGGAATTAAAAAAAAATCATTTGTTTGAAAAATTCTTTCAGAAATAAAGTATAAGTAAGTTTCGTGCGGACCACCGCGGATTTTTACTTACTTATACTTTATGTGTAAGTATGTATAGTAATCATGAAAAATTTCGACCTCGAGATTTTAACGGATATACGCGTTTTGAGGGCCCCTGAATCGTTTCTGACTATTTTCGGAATGACGTCTGTGTGTCTGTGTGTGTGTCTGTGTGTCTGTGCGCGCTCTAGCGTCCAAACGATTATAGCTAGAGCTCTGAAACTTTGAATTTAACATTTGTATGTAGCAAGGAGGAAAACGTCCTATTTTGAACGCAATCTCTCAACTGGAAGTGATGGTTTACTCTTATTACCTTTTTCCATATCTCGAAAACGGTACACGTTACGGAAAAAAATATTCCTACATAAATTATAGATATTGATATTTTAAACAACTTTCACTTGAAAAGTTTTTTCGAAAAACGTAGTATAACTGAGTATAAGTAAGTTTCGTGCGGACCACCGCGGATTTTTACTTACTTATACTTTATGTATAAGTATAGGAATCATGAAAAATTTCGACCTCGAGATTTTAACGGATATACGCGTTTTGAGGTCCCCTGAATCGTTTCTGACTATTTTCGGAATGACGTCTGTGTGTCTGTGTGTCTGTGTGTGTGTGTGTCTGTGTGTCTGTGCGCGCTCTAGCGTCCAAACGATTATAGCTAGAGCCCTGAAACTTTAAACTTAACATTTGTATGTAGCAAGGAGGAAAACGTCCTATTTTGGACGCAATCTCTCAACCGGAAGTGATGGTTTACTCTTATCACTTTTTTCCATATCTCGAAAACGGTTCACGTTACGGAAAAAAATATTCTTACATAAATTATAGATATTTATATTCTAAACAACTTTCATTTGAAAAGTTTTTTCGAAAAACGTAGTATAACTAAGTATAAGTAAGTTTCGTGCGGACGACCGCGGATTTTTACTTACTTATACTTTATGTATAAGTATAGGAATCATGAAAAATTTCGACCTCGTGATTTCAACGGATATACACGTTTTGAGGTCCCCTGAATCGTTTCTGACTATTTTCGGAATGACGTCTGTGTGTCTGTGTGTGTGTGTGTGTGTCTGTGTGTGTGTGTGTGTGTCTGTGTGTCTGTGTGCGGTCTAACTTTCAAACGGTTATAGCTAGAGCTCTGAAACTTTAAATTTAACATTTGTATGTAGCATGGAGGAAAACGTCCTATTTTGAACGCAATCACTCAACCGGAAGTGATGGTTTACTCTTATCACCTTTTTCCATATCTCGAAATCGGTACACGTTACGGAAAAAAATATTCTTACATAAATTATAGATATTGATATTTTAAACAACTTTCATTTGAAAAGTTTTTTCGAAAAACGTAGTATAACTGAGTATAAGTAAGTTTCGTGCGGACCACCGCGGATTTTTACTTACTTATACTTTATGTATAAGTAAGTATAGGAATCATGAAAAATTTCGACCTCGAGATTTTAACGGATATACGCGTTTTGAGGTCCCTGAATCGTTTCTGACTATTTTCGGAATGACGTCTGTGTGTCTGTGTGTGTGTGACTGTGTGTCTGTGCGCGCTCTAGCGTCCAAACGATTATAGCTAGAGCTCTGAAACTCTAAATTTAACATTTGTATGTAGCAAGAAGGAAAACGTCCTATTTTGAACGCAATCACTCAACCGGAAGTGATGGTTTACTCTTATCACCTTTTTCCATATCTCGAAAACGATACACGTTACGGAAAAAAATATTCTTACATAAATTATAGATATTGATATTCTAAACAACTTCACTTGAAAAGTTTTTTCGAAAAACGTAGTATAACTAAGTATAAGTAAGTTTCGTGCGGACCACCGTGGATTTTTTAAATGTTATTTTGTTTCATGAACAACTTGGTGGGGAGTTCAAACCAAGGAATCTCATGTTGTAAATTGGAGCACATAGTTTATTTTATTGTGAAATAGAAAATTTTGCAAGAGACAGGTTGCTCCCGGTGTGTGAATTATCGTTAGTTTAATATTATTTACATATCGGCATGTTTTAGTTGCTGTACCTACTCACAATTTGATGTCCCTTAATCTTGTGTAAAGGACAATATACCTACATAGGAATAGGAATGCATAATATCCGCCTTGTAATTTTATAGGAATATTTTCTGTAAGCACTAAAGTACCTAGTATCTTTTATCTTAAACATTTTCGATATTTCGATCAATACAAATAAAAATCATTTAATATTTACATGCAGGACGTTGTACATTACACACATTTGAGTTTGCCCCCTCAAGTAGCAAACCCACGAGCACGTTCACTGATGCGAACTAAAAAAAAACCCAAAATTTTGAAATTCAAGATTTTTCTCAGGTTTGAAAATAAATGTGCTCTTTGCAGGAAGAGAAAATCATTTCAACTTGCTAAAAAAGTTGTTTAGAATTTTTTTTTCATTAATGTTTTTAGTTCACATCGAAGAGAATGCTACTAAAGCTAAGAAAAGTTTTGTTTCGTTTTGATTGCTTGTCTAGTTTTCTCGCAATCACGCCCACCAGTTGAGAAAAATCGTAAAAACGAAAACTTGAGAAAACGCGCTCTAAAGTTTACGATCAGGAAAAATGTTAATTGTCGATTACTTACGGAATATCTCATTATAATCCTACTATAGCTCTTACGAATTCAAAATATTATTGTTTCGAACGACCGATTGAACTTTTTTCAGTACATAGTTCGGCGTTATGTGTCTGGGGAAAGGGGAGCGCGCTTCGTTTGTCCGAGCGTTCATACGTTCGTATATTTATTTCTCGACACCTCACTGTGTTTAGTGCTGTATCTTTCAAAATATTGCGAATTAGCCGCTATAACTTTCTATACATATTCTTAGATATATTTCTATACATATTCTTAGATATATTAGACATACATTTGAGCAATAAAAAACAAATCGATTTTTTGAGCCTTCTAAAGCAGGGTCCCCCCTTAATAGACAAGAAATAGAAGAAAATGTCTGAAACTATTTCACAAATAAAAAATTAATATTAAAAAAAATAGAGGTACAGTTTAAAACAAGACATTTATTATAACAAATAGTACATTTACATTACAGACCAAAGATTTCTGATAATAATCCGGAGTCCAGAAAAGTTCCTCGAATGCTTGTTGCATTTCCTCTTTGAATGGCGAGAGGACATCCGATTACCAGAAAGAGAAATAAGTCGGTCGGCAATTATGTTAATAAATTCGATAGCTCCTTTGCACCAAGGTTTCAAAGGCAAAGCCTTTAAAAATGTAGTTTGAAGAAATAATCGACTGATATTTGCTATGTTTCCGTTTGCAACCAATTTCAGCAGCTGAACCAGAGCAATGCCAACTTGGTGAGGAGATAAATAGAAGTTTACAATATTGCGACTTAAGAGACTTAATTTTGACGCCAATCTACGAAAACAGTTACCAATAGCGATAGGTCTTAAACCTCCATCTTTTTTATGAAGAACACTTAAAGAAGCACCATAAAATAAATGAGCGATTTCAAAAAGAAGTTGGCCGGATAAAAGGAAATTGCAAAGTTTTATTATAGCTCTAAGAGCACGAAGTCCAGCTTCATCAGCGGATAAAGAAATAATGTCTTTCAAATATTGTGGCCTCATTCCATCCAAAGCTGTAGTATCAAAATTCCGTGTACATCCCAAAAAATTGTGGCCATAACTTTACCAGGGGATGGCAAAACACGAAATTTGCGAGGTGGCGGAGACCCTCGGCGGTTCCACTCCATACTTTGTTGCTTCGACTCAGGATCGAAGTGGTGAACCCACGTTTCATCAACAGTGACGAATCGAGAAAGAAATTCATCCGGATCTGCTTTAAAATTTTGCCAAACTGGCTTCAGAATGTAAAATTGCCATAGCATTCAAGAGCCGAGAGTTTTAGTTATCTTTATTCATTTGAGTAATTCCTTGTTTATCGTTAAACGATTTTGCGCAGTATTACTGTTTTTTATTCTAAATTACTATTATAGGGTATCCATGTTTCGGACAATACAAACAAAAGCCGGAAATTCGACCTTACCGCCATATAAAGTAATACAATGCACGGCATAGGTTCAGCAAAAATATCCATCCAATGACAATCGAACATACGTGACAGGAACTAAGTAAAAAACTCGTATGTACGTTTTTCGAAAAAACTTTTCAAATCAAAGTTGTTTATAAATGTCAATGTCTTTAACTTATATAAGAACATTTTTCTGATAGCTCGTACCGTTTTGGAGATAATGGAAATGGTGATAAGAGTAAACGATCACTTCCGGTTGAGCTATTGCGTTCAAAATAGGACGTTTTCTTTCCAGCTATATACAAATCTTAAATTAGAGTTTCATAGCTCTAGCTATAATCGTATGGCCGCTAGAGCGCGCACAGACACACAGACACACAGTCAAACACACAGACACTTGCCGAGTCCCTTGTTTTTCATTAGACGATTTTGCGCAGTATTGCCGTTTTTACTTACTTATACTTTATGTGTACGTAAGTATAGTAATCATGAAAAATTTCGACCTCGAGATTTCAACGGATATACGCGTTTTGAGGTCCCCTGACTATTTTGGGAATGTTTGTGTGTCTGTTGTGTGTGTGTGTCTGTGTGTCTGTGCGCGATCTATCGTCCACACGACTATAGCTAGAGCTCTGAAACTTTAAACTTAACATTTGTATGTAGCAAGGAGGAAAACGTCCTATTTTGAACGCAATCACTCAACCGGAAGTGATGGTTTACTCTTATCACCTTTTTCCATATCTCGAAAACGGTACACGTTACGGAAAAAAATATTCTTACATAAATTATAGATATTGATATTCTAAATAACTTTCACTC